>OX030948.1:16039632-16048797 GCA_943735915.1 Pherbina coryleti | reverse complement strand
CACAGTCATTCGTCCCATAGACAAAAATCAAAAAAATTTATGGCAGAGAATAAGAATGTTTTGATATCAATTGGAAGGTAAAACATCAACTAAAAATATAAATAAAAATTATTTGTTTAGAGTTTAATTTACGCCCGCTATAGGTTCTAAGAGTTGATTGTTTTTCATGAATTTTATGTATTATCGCATCTTGAAAATCGGGTAAGACAAAAAAAATTATGAAAACTGCAATTTAAAAAAAAAAAAAAAAAAAATAATAACATTTTTGTAAAGATAATAAAAAGGTCGAATTTAAGTTTTTTAAATTGTAAAAACAAAATTAAAAATTTTAATTTTACTTCACTTCAAAGTCACGCTTTTTAATACTTAAAATTGCAAAATAGCAATATTACTAAGACATTTAAAAAAATATGCATAAATTTCGGTAAAATTTTTTTTCATATATCATTAGTCTTAACTTTCTACTAACAAGAACTAAAAAAATTTACTCCGCTTTCGTCCGCCTTTTAAAAATATTACTCTTTTTCCAAACATCAACTTTTGTTGTTTCTTGCTTTAACTCTTTTTCTTTGTAAACATAAAATCAAAACCGTTAAAATATTAACCCTATATTGCATTGCATGTGAAAAGCATAAGTAATGTAATATAAAAATAACAATTGGCTTAAAATATCATAATTATTAAGAATTTTTTATAAAAATTTTGATTAATTTAATTAGAAATTCCTAAATACCTTAGAATTATTTTTATCCACAATTAAGCTTTATTTTGTTTAAATTTATGAAGTAGCCACTATTGGGTTAATTTTGTTTACATTTGACATAAAGCAAGTGGCAAAAAAGTTAAAAGTGCGATTGATTTAGTGCAAACATTATAAAATATGCCAAAACAAATATTATATGAAGATGTTATTGATTTGTGGATTACTAGTGATGTAACAAAAATATCATTAAATATATATTCATTTTGTGTTTCCAAGCTCGGGGAATCAAGTTTTAGTGACGGAAAACTTCGCATTAATATATCTCGATTTAACGCCGAGATGACAAAAAAGTGGCGTCAAAGCCAATATAAAAAAGAGAGGTTACTTGAAAACCACTCTGCTTGGTTGAAGTGGACTTTATTCAAGGAAACTAATTCCGATAATGTAAGTAATAGCCTCGATATCAAAAATAATATTATAAATCACACATTAATTTTTCCTTTTTAAATAGGAACCGAGTACTAGTGCTGGAAAACGTGGCAGACCTGAAATAAATTTCGAAACTGCTTCAGAAAAAACAAATTTAAGAAGGGTTGAAAATCTTTTAAATGATTATTGTCCGGAAGAACTTGCTTATGCTGCTAAAAAATCCAAAAAAAGAAGTGAAGAGAAGCAAACTGAAACAACAAAAAAATTGGAACCTAGTGAAGCCCTCTCGCTTTGCTTTGATTTGGGTTTATCTGATGAAAAATATAAAATTTTGGCAAACGTTGTTAATCGCTTGCATGAAAATTGTTTCCCAAGTTTGTATTCTATACGAAAGTTGAGACGCACTTTGACACCAAAAATAAAAGTGACAGAGATTTCAGCCGAAGTTGATCTGCAGCCACTCATGCGCATGACAACAAATGGAATTTTGGAGCAATGCAGAAATGGAAGACCTTCGGGAAAGCTTGCTCTTATATCCAAATGGGGAATGGATGGCAGCTCAGGCCACAGTCTTTATAAACAGAAGTTTGCTATTGAGGAACATATGGAGGAATTTTTGTTTGTGGTTGCCTTTGTGCCGCTTAAGTAATTTTTAATTGATCATCAAATGCGAATATATTTTTATTATTTCATTTATCATTTTTAGGCTGATTGATAGTTCAACAAATGAAGCTCTATGGGAAAATTCAACACCTTCATCAACACTTTCATGCATACCCATTAAATTTGTTTTTACAAAAGAATCCAAACAGATAGTTTCGATGGAGAATAATAACATGAATTTTAAGATAAATAATCTTGAATGTGATACATTTTTAAAGAATGGCGAGGTTGCAGAAGTTTTTTATATTATGCACTGCACCATGATTGATGGGTCAGTAGCTAACGTATTAACAGAAAATACAAGTGCAAGTAGGTGTTTCATTTGTAAAGCCTCTCCCAAAGAAATGAACCTTGTCACAACCAGTCGGTTGAGCAACGAAGATCACTACAAATTCGGCTTATCTATTCTACATTGTTGGATTCGAGTTTTGGAATGCTTAATCCATATTGCATATCGTCTTCCGTTCAAAAAGTGGCAAGTGCGAAATGAAAATAAAGAAATATATTTAGAAAACAAATATCGTATTCAGCGCGAATTTAAAGAAGAAATGGGTTTGATTATCGACCAAGTCAAGCAAGGATACGGTACTACGAACGATGGAAACACTGCTCGTAAATTCTTTTCCAATGTGGATACTGCAGCAAGAATAACAAAGTTGGATAAGGACTTGCTTTACAATATGTCCTTAATATTGAAAGTTTTGTCGTGTGGAAAAACCATAAATATTAAAGAATTTGATTTGCTCTTGCTGAGAACAAGAGATTTATATCTTAAAAACTATAGTTGGTACTACATGCCCAGCTCATTGCATAAGGTGTTAATACACGGAACAGAAGTCATCAAGTACTTCGATTTGCCAATAGGTTATTTAAATATGATATATGTATTTACAAATTATTTTAAATTTTCTTCAAATTTGGAAAAAATCTTTTGCAGGTTCCCTTTCTGAGGAAGCTTTGGAATCAACTCATAAAATTATTAGAAATGCTAGACTTTCCCACACTAGAAAAACAAGTCGTGAAAATACAAATGAAGACCTTATGCGGTTTTTAATTTTGTCATCTGATCCAGGGATTGTATCAAAAAGGAATTTGATATCAAAAGTGCAAAAGCGAAATGATAATTGTATAGCAAAATATTTAGTTGAAATTAATATGGAAGGGACAGGCGAACTAGATAACTTTGCAGAAATGTTAAATGATGCAGAAGAAAGCTCGTCCGATGAAAGTTATATTTTTGATTAAAACCTTATTGAAAAAATGTAATCTTTGGTTGTTATTTCTTCGATAAAACTAAAGAAGTATCGTTTCATATCCTGTTTATGTCTTTATATTAATATTATTACTAATAACTTTCATTATGCATAATATGTAAGTTTCTGAACACTTTCCTTAACAACTTTTCATTACGCAATAAATTTTAAATTCACTTATTTATATATTATAAATAATACATTTTATCTCTAGTTTTTCTCCCTGATAGTCATAAAAATGTATCATTTTATGGCAGTACTACTTTGCAGAATAATGAAGAAAAAATAAATGATAAAAACCCATTTTTTTAAAAACCATTTAAATTTAAAAAAACAATTGTTTATTTAAATTTTTTTACGTTTTTCGATTCAGTATACCATTGTTCAGATACAAGCAAAATTTCATTCGATTCCGACCACTCTTTCTATTTTTGTCCATCGCTTGTATGGACTCGAATCACTGTGGAGCGGGGCGAAAAAATGTATCATATTGAGAGAGAACTGTCAAATTAACTAACACCTTATTATTATTACACCATGGCCCAGCCCTGATCTAAAGCGATTCGCCAAAGAGCATTGCCAACTAATTACTTCAAGCGATACACTGAAAGAAATATACTAATAAATTTTATATTTTTTTTAACAACAAATTTATTGACGCATTATGAAATAAAAATGCATCTTTAATGCCATAGTAAAAATACTTACTAGGCCCATGTCCGTGGTAACAACTTCTTTTGGAACATATAAACCGAAGTCTTTTAAAATTACCAGAAGCTCATTGATAGCAATATTGCTTATTCCATCTTTGATGGACCAGCCGCAAATTTTTTCTTTAAAATTATTAAAATTTGTTGTGGTTTCTTCAGCATTTTCTGGCAATTGCTTAAATCTATTGTCACCATAACTATCTCTATTATTTTCTTCAACATTTTCAAAAGCACTCGCATTTTGTTCAGAAATATCCACAGTATTCACAAATTCATCATATTTTTCCTTAAATATTTTTTTCTAGAAATTGTTAAAACCTGCTTCAATTTTGAACGAAATTTTAAGCAATGTTTACTTTGATGCAAATCAAAATTTTTGCGTGATTTAAAAATATTCTTAGGATTTTTTCAATTCATCTTCCAATACACATATCGCGGATGAGTCGTTAGAAGATCAAATAGTAATTCATCTTCCAACACACATATAGGCGAATTGCGGAAGCGTCATTAAAACCAACTTATCTTGGAACGATCGTCCAACTGTTTATAGGACAGATGATATACAATGAAATATGCTTTATCAAGAATTTATTGATGGTTTCAATCATTTTTAAAATTCTCCCATTTATAAAACTTTTAATAGAGCTTTTTATTGTTATTGAACGATTTTTAAGAAGATTGCCCGATATTTTTCTTAGGAGGCTTTAAAAGAGGTTCATAAATTTTAATAAACAAGAGCGAGTTGTAAAATTTTGACAACTCGCTTACATATAACCAAGTGTCATACCGTCACGTGTTTTGCTTTCATTGCCGCACAGTTTTTCATGATACAGCGAAGCGTTCAGACATACATTGTGTTACTCTTCTAAAACAGTGGTAAACAATTTTTTTCCAAAAGTTAGTTTTTTTGATCGAGTGAATTTATCGTGTTTTATGTCAACTGCTCAACATTAATATAAGATAAATATGTCAGCTGTGTTGGTTTTGTTTTTGTGAAATATCTATCGAGTGGTTGTGTGATGCCAGCCGTGTTTTCAAAATGAAACGTTTCACCCCACAAACTCCATTTTAATGCGTATTTAGTGTTTTTGTGTGTGTTTAAATCGTTTTTTTTTTTTTTTTTGGCATTTTTCAATTCATTGCAACAAATGTGACCGGCCATATCACTTGAAATGCGTCGACACCTGTCAAAACTGCGACTTTCATCTCGATTTTAGCGATGAATAATAAATTTGGATTCGATGACTTTTATTTATTATTTTAGTGTCTTGCTGCCTTAGGAGCCTGCCCGAGGCCACTAAACCGATGTATGTTGATGTTTATACAGGGTGTTTTTTTTAGAGGTATAGAACTTCGAATTGAAATAAAACACAAGAAATTCGTTTTAATGTCCATCAATTTGGCTTTAGTGGAAGGATAATTTTATGCCATTAATGTTTAAATATGATTTCGGGCATGTTGCCGCCGCGGCTGGCTCGAATAAAGCCAATTCTACAGGTCCAATTTTCAACCACTTTTTCGAGCATATGGGGCCGTATGTCGGCAATAACGCCACGAATGTTGGCCTCCAAGTCCCCTAACGTTTCTGGTTTGTTGGCGTAGACGAGCGACTTCACATATCCTCAAAGAAAATAATCCAATGGTGTCAAATCACACGATCTTGGTGGCCAATTGACAGGTCCATTCCGCGAAATTATGCGCTCATCGAATGTTTCCTTCAATAAATCGATAGTGACGTGCACTGTGTGGCATGTAGCGCCGTCTTGTTGGAACCACAACTCATCCACACTCATGCCATCCAATTCGGGAACAAAATAGTCGGTTATCATGGCTCTATACCGGTTTCCATTAACGGTAACTGACTCTCCAGCATTATTTCGGAAGAAGTATGGCCCAATGACTCCACCAGCCCATAGAGCACACCAAACAGTCAGTTTTTGTGGATGTAATGGCGTCTCAAGGATCTCATGTGGATTCTCTTCACTCCAAATGCGGCAATTTTGCTTGTTGACGTAGCCATTCAACCAAAAATGAGCCTCATCACTGAACAAAATTTTGCGATGAAAATCAGCATCGAGATCAATCTCATTTTCGGCCCATACACCAAAATCACGACGCATTGCATGGTCTCGCGGCTTTAATTCTTGCACAAGCTGGATCTTGTAAGGTCGCAAGCCAAGATCTTTGCGCAAAATCTACCATAAAGTTGATGGACAAAGCTCCAATTGCTGTGCACGGTGGCGAATCGGTTCATTCGGGTCCTCTTCAACATTTTGCTCTACAGCGGCAATTGTTTCTTCGGTGCGCACTGTTTAACGTCTCTGCTGATGCGTATTATCACATAGAGTAAACGTAGTGCGAAAATGACCCATGGTTAACCGAATTAATTGCTCTGATGGACGATTATGTCGACCATAAAATGGACGGAGCTTGCGGTAAACTTCGCGAACTGAACCATTATTTTCGAAATAAATTTGCACGATTTACAAGCGTTGTTCTTTTGTCAACCTGTTCATGATGAAATGGCAAACCAAACTGAACATAAATGACATTAGAGTTGCCAGATTTGACCACAAAATGCCAGTTTTATCTCTATTCGAAAAACAAACCCCTAAAAAAACACCCATTACATGAAAACGGAAAGATTATTTTGGTGAAACACTTCACCCCACCATTTTTCAAAAATCGTAAAATGAACATTTCCGAAGTATCCCCATAGATTTTTGCCGAAATCGAAAATGTTCAAATAAGAGCGCATAGAAATTAACCTTAGACCCGTTTACATGTTTTACAACTTAATCCCGTTTATCTGGGTCATATTGACCCGTAGTGTATTTTGTATGGAAATTTTCTATTTTTCAATGAGATCAAATTAAAAAGTGCTGTTATTTCATGAAATATTAATTTTAATACATATATGTTTTTTTTTTTTTTAAATATATGTTTGCACAAAACATTTGCAATTTACATAAGATTTATAACCGATTGATAAATCCGATTCGATTGATCTGTATTTGATGTGCTAGGCATTGGTGGATCTGCCCTTTCATTATCATCGTTATCTTCCAATATATCAGGTTCTTTGTATTTGTGAAGGTAACACGATTAACATGCAGGGACATAATGCAAAGGTCAAAAAGTTTTAAGCAATGGTCACACACAGCAGACGTTTTATTATCCTTTGTTTTGCTTTTACCCTTATACAGTGAATGAAGCAAAAATGAACAACATTCATTTGAAATGGAAATAGTTTATTTATTATTTATTTAAATAAACTTGTGGCATTCGAAGCGATTCTGTAAGGCGTTTTAGCTTCATACCAATCAAACTCAAAGCAATTCTTAGGCTGTGTGCTATCCGGAAACTTTTCACTCGGATGACGAAATTTTGACAGTCTGAATAAGAATATTTGGCAGATGTGAGGTGAATATGACTCTCAAAAATGCATGTAGCCGTAGCCCCAGGGGCTAGTAAACATTTTGGTAATCGGCAAGAGAATTATTGACACAAGCAAAAATAGAAAAAAAATTTTGTGATTCGGACAGCATAGCAACCAGAAGTGGAAAATATTTGCATAAAATACTGTTAATTTTTAGTATATATTAACAATTTTGCAAATGAAATTTAATTCTTGCGCTACTACACTACCGAAATCTAAAACGTCAAAATTTCTAGCTGTAAAAATGTCATCGTCCTTTTGGCACAGTAAAAATGCTAATTATATTTCGACAGGATTGTACTCAAGTCAGTAACTTCTTTTCTGCCACGAGTGAAAAGTATCCGAATAGCACACGGCGTTATTGATTGTTTCGTTGGAGTGTTGCATCGCTTCTCCAATTGATTTTTAGCATGATATAACGCAAATACTAAAATACAACACAAAAGAGAATACTGGACATGCACAACAGATCCATATAAAAACCATGTTTTCATACGTGTAAGTGTACAGAAGTATGAAAAGTACATACGCCAACGACAGAATAATGCTGTCTCTCACTTCCAATGTACTCACAGTTGCAAAAAATTTAGAAAGGATTGCACAACAGCAAAAAGTAGTGAAAAAAGTACTACAAAAACTGATCCTACATACAAATCGTATGGTAGAAAATGTCGGGTCATTTTGACCCAGATAAACGTATAGTGCACATGTCAGTGTCTTGTCTCTGCAATGCACATATGTCACATATGTAAAATTTTTTCACTCTGGTTGCAAAGATAAAAATCCAACAAATAAAATGGTAATTTTTTTTTTTTTTAATTTTTGATTTTTAATATGTTTTTAATGCAAATGAAAAGTGCCTCGGGTCAATATGACCCGATAAACGGGTTTAAGGTTAAGAAAAATTTCCATTCTTGCGATTAAAGCCAAAAACCATTAAAGAATTATAATTTTTGGGGGTACTGTGACCCTCCAAAAAAAAAAAAAAAAAAAAACGAAACGCTTCACCACACACTACTTTAAAATTTCGAATTTTTTAGAACTTTTTCAATTTATGTCAAAATAAATTCAGATATCTTCTGAGAATTGTCACTATCTCTTGAATTGTAAAACTTCATTTTTTTTCTTTTTTTTTTAATAAGTTCTACTAAAAAACACACTCAGATTTAAGTCAGACTGACGTAAATAGACATTCCCGATTAATTTCACTCTAAAAGCTTAACAGAGCTATACAAGCAGACATTGCTATACAAACATTGTCGGACACTCATACCGATAACGGAAAATCATAAAAAAACATAAATATTATTGTTGAACATGGATAAATGTTGGATACAATAGCAATAACGGCATTACACGCTATATGGGTATGAGTATGGGTGTGTATGTGTGTGTGAGGGTTCATGTGTGCTCAGGACAACTCATCATCTGTCTGACTGCTAAATTGAAAGCTACTTAAGAACATATAAATAAATAGCATTTTTTCACCACTAACACACTGACAACGCATTTCGTTTAATATAATATTGTAATTGTAAAGCTGTTTTATTTTTTTTATTTCGGCCACAGCTGTTTGTAAATGTTGTGTGTGTATTTTTTTATGTATTTTATTTATAGATATTCTACATGTTATTACATTTCATACGCATACTTTACGGATTTATATGTCAGCACTGTTTTGAGTGTGATTGTGGCAGTGAGGGTATTAGAGTGTGTGTGTGTGTGTGTGTGTGTGTGTGTGAATGCAAGGAAATCAATAATTTATGGCTTGGCTATTGAACCGATCAGTGCAAGTGTGTTGATGTATAGTAGTTGTCCAGATAATTGTTTGGAGAGAGAAAGAGAGAGTGTTGAAAATGAGCGTTAATATTAAATGTACAGCAAGTTGAAAGGTCAGCGGCTGTTGGTTGATTAAGTTAACAAGGTCTGGGCGACCTTGGAATGATGTGCTAGTATTTAACTAATTTT
>OX030948.1:16009632-16034632 GCA_943735915.1 Pherbina coryleti | reverse complement strand
CGAATACCAAGTACGCATACTCAGAGAGAACGCTGACGCTCTACAAGACAATTTCTCATGAATTTTCTCTCATAAAAAATTTTGTTTCTCCTCACTATAGTGATCAATGCGGACGATCTGTAAGACTTGAACGCATATTTTCATGATAGCATGCATAGGAAATTTCGCCTAGCGTCAAATCCTTTGGTACCGTCAAGTTTCTTGCAAATGCAAAATACAGCCAATGCATAACCTCCAACATGTTGCAGAAAAAAGTAAAAGTCCATCTTCTCGTTGATCGTTTTGATGTAAAATGTATTACCATTTGATCCATGCAATCGACACCTGCTTTATTTTCATTATTAAACAATATTGCTTTAGGTTTCATTGCTTCGTCTTGACAATCAATTGTTTTTTTTTTTTGGCATGCAACTGCAAATTTAAATTTAATTGTCATTAAATCCAAAACAAGATGAAAGGACAGGACGAGAGGGATTCTTTCTCATTTCATCAGAGATACATATTTTATTTAATCGAATGTTATCATCGAATCCGAGGCCAAGTACGGCCAGTCTCTTTGATCCTTCCAAATTTATAAAAAATTTTCAGCAAATATTTGTACGACCACTGAGAAAAATTTTTTGATAAATTCAATTGGTATTGAGTTTTGCTACTTGGGTCCAGCTCGAAAACACATAATATTATGTTGCCGCATACGAACTGCAAAATTTGGTACCTTTTTAGTCCATTTGGTACCATCCTTACCATAATAACAATCTTCAACAGTAATTTCTAATTGAATTTCAGAGTGCATTTTCCTCCATAAAATCTTCGTCATCGTCATTGTCAAATATTTCTTTAGGTTCGATTACCACTTCTTTCTCAATATCTGATGCGTCTTCTTCATTGCGTCATCATCATTGTCAGCGGATGGATCGGTTACATCGCCCTTCTCAGCTTTACAACCATTAACGGAATAATAAAGATACTACTAAACGGAACTTGCGCAATAGTAAAAATTTTATTTCATATAAAACATATGTGGGTCTAGCCAGGCTTATGTGGTACGAATACGATGTGTATACCATAAAATGCTTGTAATTTTTCTTGCAAAAGGTATTTCGTCCTGATTTTGAAGATTGATAGCCAATGAAATTTAGGAAAGCTACATGAAATTTCAAGTCGGTACTTCAATTCTAAATATGATTTAATTAAGATTAAAATCCAAAAAGGTCTCGCCAGAGTCATGTGACAAATTCTTCAGCCACTTGTTCACTGATCTCAGGTCACTTCCTTCAGGAAGGTGCTGTCGACATGGTAGTATCTGTTGTTTCTCCATGGCCATCATCTGTTTACTGTAGTTTTGCAGAATATTCGGCAATCTTTTCAAGACAGACAGACACTTCTCACTTACTTGAACTATGCTCTCATTGCATTCTAATGAAGTACTTTCGAACTTATTACCTTCTAATATGTTAAATAGTGATCTCGTCGTGGTGCAGAAATGTGTATTTTTCTGCGTTAGCAATTCAGCTCTGAAAAAACTTCCGTAATTTTCCAAATTCACTCAACTTTCTTGTTCCAAGCGATATTGCTAAGTTTAAAATTTTTGTACCAGTCTCAGACTTTAATAACTTGTTTTTCATGAAAATAGTTGAAAATCTCCTCCAAAAACACTAGTATAGGTCAACCTTTATCTTGGCAACCCAAAATTAAATTGCACAAAAATTTTAAAGATTTTTATAAGCCGTTTATTTTTTTATTGAACAGATAAAATATTAAAAAATTTTTAAAAAATTATTGTTGTTGTTTTTGTATGTCATGGCAAAGTAGGCCCAGAAAAGAAAGATATGTCACTGGTTGATATAAAAGAAATGTTTGTGCATCATCTGAAAATAAAAAGCTAAACGGAAATATGTTCAGAACTAATGTCGTTTTGGGCTGTACATGAATTAAGAGGATTGTTAAAAATATAAGGGAACTGTAGCACCCAAATATCAAAATATATAAAAAAAAAATAAATAGTTTTGAAGACTTAAGATAGGTCAAGCTCCCGTTGGTTTTGGAGTTACCCTCATTATTCTCGTACTGACAAGAATGACTGTTTTTAAAGTAGGTGGTGCAAAAATTATTCAAATCGGACATTTTTTCGATAAGTTTTTATTACAACCAATCGAAAAATTGGTTTCGAAATAAACGCATTTAAGGTTATAGTTAGTATTTTTTCGAAATAATTAAAATTTAATAACGATTGGTTTTAGAGGTTTTCCTAACGCATGTGGGTGTTGACTATTCCAAAAAAAAAATCAACCTAATCGAATGATTGGCTTCCGCGAAATTAGGTGGAATGTGCCCGAAGACGAGGGCTTCACTAAAGTTCATAATGTACTGTACAAAAACAAAAGTTTGAAAAAAAAAAAAAACAAAAACAAAATTTCAATTTCATTACTACTTCGCTTGCATTAATAAAGGGTCCGCCAAATAACTTTTTTTTTAAAACAGTTCCCAAAACATCGAGTGTAGCTTCGGCTGTGTGGCACGTAGCGCCGTCCTGTTGAACCCAAATGTTGCCAATATCCCCCTCTTCAATTTTTGTGAACAAAAATTCGTTCAACATGGCCCGATAATGATGGCCATTGACTGTAACGGCCACTCCTTGCTCATTTTCGAATTATGCCTCTGGACCAAAATCCGCACCAAACAGTGACTCGTTTTGGATGCATCGGCTTTTCAATGTATGCGTGCGGGTTTTCTGTGCCCCAAATGCGACAATTTTGCTTGTTTACATACCCGCCAAGATCAAAATGAGCTTCATCTGAAAAGATGATTTTTTTGGCAAAATCGGCATCTTCTGTAAGTCGATCGCAGGAAAACTTCGCAGCGTTGTTCAAGCGTATATACAACCATATTCGTTCAGCGGAAGGATAAAACTAATTATCTGTCAAATCAGACATGTGCTAAGTGTTACCATTCACGAAATAAGTACTAGTTGAAAAAAAAAAAACATTAGATGGCGGATCCTTTAATAATATACACATAAAAAGAAGGTAGATCACCAAATATTTGCATATGGAGTGCTTTTGTTCCTGACTTGCCAACACAAAAAAAATCGCCAAAAAAAGGTACTTGGAAGATTTGCTAGAAATTTTCAAAATATGTGCCCAATACCATGTTAGTTCATAAATAAAAAAAAAAAAAAATTTTAACGTATTAATAACAATATCTTTAAGGTATTTTTCGAAAAAAAAAATTTTTTTTTATTTAATGTGTTCTTTATAGTTTTAAGAATATACATACACATTTTTAAATCGATATTTAAAAAAAACAGAAGTTATAACGGTTTTCGTTAAACTTTGTCTAAGCTCCATACAACAAATAAGAAACTTTAAGAGCGATTTCCTCGAAACTAGTTTTTTTAAAACGGTTCGATAGATAACTCGAAATCTATTGGTTCAATTTCAATGATTTTTTTTTGCATTTTGTTCGTTTTTTTGTCCTTTATGCATCCCCCCTAAATTCAAGTATCTACTTTTTTTTGTTTTTTTTTTTTTATATAAACAAAAAAGCTCGCGAAAATGTATCTATTTTTCGAACTTTTTACTTATACTTCCGCCATAATTAAAAAAAAACCCCCGGGGGTCTTGCGTATCCCCCCTACTTAATATAAGGTCTATGCTTTAAAATGCCATTTAATTTTTTTGTTTCCGATACGTGGGAAAGGCCATATCCATCGAACCGTTTTGGTTGTCTTTTTTTCAATGCCATTTTCAGCGCCCTCTGTATAAAAGCCAGAACTGTATTTAAAAAAAAAAAAATATTTTCATAAAGTATTTTTTATGTACAATAATCTGTATAAATTTAAAAAAAATAACTTCTTGTAACTAAAAAAAATTTTTTAAAACAGCTCCTGTTTTTGGTTGTTACACATATATTATACCTTAATGCTTAAATTAATACTATCTAATTACATTAACTAGTTACTCATTACATTATCACAATGTTGGGGGACTAGGAACAAAAAATTTCTTTTTATACTCCCAATTTCTGCAATATTATAAGGTGCATTTCATATTTATAACCCAGTTAATGTGGCTCCCATTATTACTTCAAAAACGCTTTTACTCATGGAAGAAATTAAGTTCTGTAAAATATTGGCGTACAAATTCTACATCATTAATGATGGCATTTTGTAACTCACCAACGTTGTTGCATTGGTGATTGTTAGCATAAATGCGACGAACCAATATTCCCAATAGGTTTTTTATTGGGCTTAGGTCTGGAGAGCACGCTGGTCACTTCATAGTTTCAATTTTTTTTATGCGCGAGCCAAGCATTTGTTTCCGCGCTAGTGTATATTCGGGCATTGTCATGATGTTGTCGTTATAGTTATAGTTAACTGATTTGTAACACAGTGATGTACACGGCACTATTTATTCTAGATGACGTTAAAAGAATTTTCAGAGTCCATTGCGCTTAAAACGCTCCCCAGACCATTACTGACCCACCACCATAGTTCCGCTTTGAGTAGTAGTGAGGTTCTTTTCGCAAATCTCGCCAATAAAAGTATGAGCCGGTGCATCAAGGTTCCATTTTTTTTTTTTTCATCAGAAAATATGACCTGCTAGCAGAAACGTTATTTTTATGCACCGTTGCAACACACGGCAAACTGTTGTTTTTGCCAGACGAGAACAACTGCCTGTCGAATTACTTGCCTCGCGTATTATTGCACTCTCCTCCCTCTTGCATATCTTTCTCTTACATCCGGATTGTTTTTTTTTTACCATTATCTTCCGTATTTTGAAGAAAGTTAGCGATCACGGGTCGGCTGCGATCAAAATTTCTTGAAATTTCGCTCACTGAAATATTTTCAGAAGCACAAGCTAAAATTTTGCCTTTTTATATTTCTGACAAAGTTTTACCACGCGGCATACCTAGGTCAGATAATACAAACCTCTTACATAATACAAACCTCTTTTTGGAGTGAAACTTCTTAAGCCACGTTGTGATTTGAAACTCGATGAAACGAAAAATCTAACGAAAAAGGAAATTTTAAAAAGAGTACTAAGAGTGGACACTAAAATTATCCCAGTGGCACCTAATTTTACAAATCAATAGCTACTGCAACGTTTAAAATGCGTTTAAAATTTGTTTGTGTACACAAAGCAATTGGTACCAAACCAAAAAAGTACTAAGCCTGTACGATAAGCAAACTCCGCTTAACTATGGACACAAACCAGCATTTGTAACGTTGCAGTAGCTGTTGAACTGTCGGACAAATTTTGAGTCCAAAACTTAAAAGGCGCTGCAAACACATTTAGCGCGTCCCTTCTTTGTGCGTTGCTTCGAGGTCTCCCAACTTCTGTCAATTGCTTTCGTAGTTTGTAAGATAACAATAGCATAATTTCGTCGTTTAATTTTATTAATAAAACATTTCAAAGTATGCCGAAAACCAATGCTAAAAGATGTCGTAAGTATTATCAGAAAAAAAAAACCGAAATAAGATAAAGAAAGTCGCAAAAAGTTCAACGGAACGTGTGCGTGAATTTCGTGCACGCCGAAAGGCATTATAGCTGAATTACAATACTGCGTTAGGTCGGTCGGCCTTTGACCGTACTTTGGTCTCCGTTGTAAAAACTTTACGATATAAGCTGTCAAAACGGACGACCTCAAACTTTGCAAAACTAAATGTTGCGTTGACAGATCGTGCGTCTGTCATTTTGGTGATGCCAATAAAAGCAGCTATACTAAAAATCCCACAAATCGTCCCTTTTTCCGAAATCATGCATTTATAATTGTAATCAATGAAAAATTAAAAGATAGTGTCATAATAGCGTTCAATAGCGTTAAAAATCTTTTTTAAATGCTTTATAAATGAGATAATTTTAAAAATGGAGGAAACCTTCAATAAACCCTCGATAAAGCATTTTTAAATTTTATTTTGTTTTCATCTGAGCACAAATTATGTCAAAAATACATCAAATTGTTTCATAATATATAAGAAAAAAACAGAAAATGTAAAAAAAAAATTATTGAAAATGTTTGTTTATAAATGAGAGGATTTTTAAAAATGGCATCCAATAAATCCAATAAACCCCTCATAAAGCATTTTTAAAATATTTTGCTCTCATTTGAGGACAAATATTGTGAAAAATAATTAAAAATACTTCAAAAATTTGGATAATATGTCAAAAAAATTCAAAATTTTAAAAAATTCAAAAGAAAAACAAAACAAAAACAAGAAAATTGGTCAAAACATTTCAAAATATTTACAAAACAAGATAATAAAATGACGATGTTTTCAGTGCAGAGAGTAGCTTCGCAAAAACAACGATGTTTAAATATCAAAATGTTGACGAAATTGTGACAAATAAATTAAAAGTCATTGAATTTATCAAATACACAAACCATTATTGACACTGTTCCCACTTCAAATCGAAAGTGTTCCTATTTTAACTACAAAGCAGCTACATTTTTATGAATAACAAAATTTTAAAAGACTTTTTAGCATTAAAAAGCTTTTTAAGTATTGAACGTTTTAAAGTTATTTGAAGATATTTTTATGGATACGACTGAAAATATATAATTTTTTAACCTTTATTACTATGGATTAAAGACAATATATTATTAAAGCTTGGAAATTAATCTTTCATTTGGTGTATAAAATTTAAGATTTACTTGAACTTTTATCGTGTTTTTCTATGATATAATGATTGCCCTTGTACGAAATGCTCTAAAAAATAGGGTAGATAACGATTTCTGGAACGCCACGATTCGACAGTGCACTTCAGAAGTTCTCTTCATAAAAATAAGAATGGCTGAAGGTTTTCTAGTAGATGGACATTACCAAGTGGCAGCTCCGTACCAAGTTTCATTATTATGTGGCATTTAACTCCAAAGCTATTTGATACCATAAGTTTGACTTATATGGGCGGTGCCATGCCCCCTTGTCCAATGCTCACTCAATTTTTCCAGTCAAAGGACAAGACTAAATAGTACATTCTTACCGAGTTTCATTGATGTGTGACTAATAGTTCGAAAGTTATACCCACAATTTGGGAAGCCGAAAAAGTGCCACACCCTTTTCCCAACGCCCAAAAAATTTTGCCAGTGGAACGGCACATGTAAATCGAGGCCGAACACCTAATTCCAATGTTGTGCGACCTATAATTCCAAAGTTATTCAATATTGCAGATTCGAGCTGCCACGCCCCCTTGTACAATGCTCGCTGAATCACTTGTAATTAGTGAGTACTTGGGTACAACTTTACAAAAACAAAGTGAACGGCATTTGCCAATCTACCTTACCACAACATTCCTTTGTGTGTTATATTATTCAAACAATGATATTAAGGGTATTCGTCCTCAACCAACCTCATTAAAATATCTAATTGACCAATATATAAGTTTGCCATTTTGCATGAATTCCCTTATAATATTATTTATAATATACTAAAAAATGCATAAATTTTAATATGAAATACAATTGAATAATATTAATATCATGCTAAATTCATCAAAATCATTTTTATACTACTTAAGCAGCATGTTAATTTAAAAAATTTGATCAATTTAAAAAAAACTCGCATCAAAATATAAATTCCCACGATAATCCTATGAAAATCTGAGTTTTCCATCGGAATCCAAGAATACCCACATTTTAGCATTTCTCAACGAAAATGCAACCCAGCGTTAATATGGAATGTCAAAAGCACGACCTAGCTTGAGCATGTCGCTACTCATAGCGTTGATCGTACGTCACCCCCTCAAATTCATATTTACGGGATGAGGTCGACGCAATGCATGAGGTCATATTTTGTGTTGCTTCATAAGAACCCATTGTTTCTAGTCGAGCTGTCAAAGGCCGACCGACCTAACGCAGTATTGTAATTCAGCCATTATTGAATGTGAAGTATAATATTTCTATTGGTCATAATAGTCTGTTCCCGTACTTTTGCAGCAGAAATTCGCAAGTTGCAATATTTGAGAGAGTAAGCCAAAAAATGCTCTCTTTGCGTGAAAAATTGCAAAAAGTACGGGAACAGGTTTTTGCAAAAATTTGCAAATTTTGATGAAAAATTATATAAAATACTGCTTATTACATTGTATTCTACTGAAAGTGCTTGCCGAACAATTAATTTGCACATTTCTCGGCATTTTGTATTTTTATTAATGTTGCTTCAATGGCAACGGCCACTCTAGTTTAATACTAGCTGTCAAAAAATTAAAGCTTACGATTTTCCGCTTCTCCAAATTCGTGTAGCAGAAAATAACAACATTTGACAAGGACTGGATTTCACATTTTCGCTCTCTTTTGCGAATTTTTAGGGTACAGGAATCGTAGAAAATAGTACGAATTCGTGCGAATGTTCAAGTACGGGAACAGACCTAATAATACATCCACTCTACAAAATAGTGAAAACGATCATCGTAAGTACTTTCATATTTTCTAATCAATAAATTTCGTCTTTAATGCGCATAGATCACATGCATTATCTACATTCATCACTTGTATAGACATATTTCTTATTCTCTCTTCAGATGACTTCGAAGTTGATTTTCCAAATGTGAAAGCATCAATTACACATTGTATTGAATATATCGATTGTGAGTACCCGAATATACATATTTATATACGGAAAATTTACTTTTCCAATGAATTGGTCGTGATATCTCATCGCATATTAAAAATATACTAGCGACCCCCTGAGCGCGTTGCTGCCCCCAGCAACGATAATATTAATAATAATAATATTCAAAGAGTTTTGCCGTTGTTTGCAAGCGCTCTATAAAGAAGAGGCAGAATAAAGTGAAATGTGAGCGGAAAATTGCAATAAAAAAATATTGTATGTATCTTGGTTGCGAGCGTTCAGCGCGAGCGGGTTGCGAAAGCTTTACATTTTTCTGACTTTAATTTTGTTGTTAACAGACGCTCTATTAAGAAGAGACAGAAGAGAGCGAAATGTGAGCTGAGTTTGACAACGTTGTTCTCAGCTGCTCTGTTAATAAAAGGAAAACCAACATAACAACAACAACTATATGCAATTATATGCAAAGTTTAAGAAGCTATAACTTAAAAAATATAAATTTTTAAGAAATAAAAAGTCCAGTTTGCACATCTACAGGTCTTAACATATCAAACCATACTAAATTTATTAAAATTGGACTTGTACTTAAAAAGCGTTACGCCGAACAAAATTTGGGCTTGCGTAATATATATGTATAAGAAAATGTGTGTGGCTGCCACGCACGGTAGAAGTGAAATCTTCAGAAAACTAAAATGTGAGAGAATGGGACGAACGCTGTATTAAAAGTGAAATAATTATAGGGTTTAGTGATTATAATATTGTTACTAAGTTTAAAAGTAATTTTATTTAACATTTTATTATTCAAACTCCATGTTTTCAATTTCAACAAATGACACGAGTGGCTTATGATAACACACGTGATTTTTGTTTTTAATATAACAGGATTTCGAATAGCTTAAAAAAACAGGGCGGCCATCGTAAACTACAAGCCTTACAGTGCTTACTATTTTGTTCTCTATTAATCGAAAACTGCTTTCTTAATTTTTATAAACGAAATCACTAAAGTGTAATGGGTGGGTTATAAATATGAAACGCACCTTATTATAATATTTTCTGGAACATGGTTATCTGAGAATCATTGCAACTCTGAACTTTTTCATAGCGCTTCATACAGTAAAATCCTCACAAATTCAAGAAAATTCTGCTATAATTTATTTTATTCAATTTGTACCATTTTCTGGTTAATGCTGACGTGGTTAAAGGTGATTTTGTTGGTGTGCTATATTTTAATTAAATAATTTGGCAAATTTCCAATGAATTTCCTAATTATGTTCAGTGAGAAAATGTAGGCAATTGTATTAAACTCAATGGATTTTATTTTAGGAAATGCTTGCCAGAACTTATCTAGTTATGTACACGTCATATTCAGTACCACACTGAGTGTGTTCAAATAGATTTTAAAATAAAATTCGTAGAAATAAAAGTTCAAGTAATTAACTGTTATTTTAGGTCGTTAAACATGTGTTGTTCTTAAGTCTTTTTAATTTCCTCAATCCAACCAATAAGATAAAAACGATATCTGGTGCTGTGTGATCCAAACCGTATCCTTAGCTTAGTAATAATAGGTGAAGAAGGAAGAAGCTGGTGGTTACAGAAGCTATCTTTCAGCTAAGTAAATATAAAATTTTGACCTTTTCTATAACAAGTAAAAAAAAAAAAAAAAAAAAAAAAAAACAAATGAAAGACAAACAATATTTTGACTTCTAGGCAGGCATTGGCAATGCTTTTTTAAACAACTTTCAGGACTTTCTGGATGCTAGAAACTTTCCGAAATGAGTAGAAGAAAAAGAAAAAAAAATTAAACAAATGCCTCGAAAACAACTTCAATTCAGTCAAAGGAGAACACGTTGAATGAGAATGAATTTCTAAACAAAGAGTTCGTAGAAACTAATTTTTTGTATATCGCTGTGTGTGCAAGTGTATCATTTCTTTGTGTATGTGTATCCGTGTGTGTGTGTGCGTATTTCTTCTATATTATTTTTGTTCTTGTATCTATTGTTTTGGCAGCCTTTAGGCTAGCAATCTTTGCCTTTTCATTATCTGCTTCTCATCGAAAATTTGCTTCAGTGAATCGATGAATCGAGCACAAATCCATGAGGCACGGAGACACAAATAATGCCAATCGAAATTAAATCGATTTTTTTTCCTAAGGCTCTTCGGCTCTTTCGGATGATAGGATGCTACTGCCTGCTTGCTCTGGTGTAGAAATTTTATTTTTGTTTTACTTATTTCTATCAGTTGTATCTGCTTTTTTTCTGGTTGCTGCTACCGCTGATTGCTGAAGGGGTTTTTTGTATCTTTCTTGTATTTTTTTTTTGGTTGAGTTGTCATTGTATGATTGTTGAGGAGGTGTAGGAAGAATATCTTGTTTTTTCCCCTCTTAAAGTCACATAATTTTAAATAAATGTCAAAAGAAGAATACGCATTAACTTAAAAAAAAACAAAAATGTGACATCAGTTGAGTTAAATTTTGTTGTTGCTGTTGTTTCTGTTCGTATCAAACGGAAACGGAATTGACAGCCTGCCAACGAGCAGGTGTAGCTGCGCTAATGTCAGGTCATGTCCTGCGAACGAGCAACCATTCGGCTTACTAATGCCGAGCACATCATGACAATGTTGGCCGAAAGCATTTTTCTTGGCTAACAAGTAAGTAATGCTTTGAACATGTTATGAAAACTTGGATGAAAAGTTTTTCCCTTTTACCACAGATTTTCAACTAATTGCTACAATGTGTTGGGTTTCTTGCACGCATACACACACAAACAGACGAACGCTTGCTTCAATTTAATTCTCTTTAAACTGTGCTATTATCGTCATGCGCTCTAAAATAAAGTGAGTATGTGTGGTAAGTTTGGTGAGTATTTTTTTAAGTTGCTTTGTGAGAAAAATCTTTTGTTAAACGACACATTTACAAATTTTGACTGATAAGCTGTGAAATATCAAAGCATGAAATAGTTGATATAGCTTTTGGGGGGAACTGTAACATTTCTATGAAAAAGAAAAGAATCATCTAAGCTCTTGCCTTTTCTTAATAGCGTTGAGCCGTTTTAGAATATCTTTAGAGCAGAGTTTTTATAAATTTTTGAGTTTGATGTTTATATACCAGCCTTCATCACCTGTATAATAATTTTTATTCCGTATCGATATTTTTATTTTCTAAATTTTTAACTATCAAGTTATGACCTACCAACTCATCCCAAAAGACAACTTTCTTGCCCTTGGAGTTTATATTATAAATTTAATAAAAAATTATTTTTTTAATTTGTCTTATTTATATCGTTTGCTTTCGAAGCCTTTTAAAATTAAGCCTTTGCTATGAAAATAAAAAAAAAACACAGGTACGTCGCTGGACACACGAGAGAAGCGAAGCTTTTTCGCAGTTTCATTGATTTGATAATTAAATTACTTTTTTTTTGGTACTTTTGTTGTTTGGATTGCCAATATACAATCCTTTTAATAGATATTGTAGGATATTAAGGATAGCCAACACACGAACCTTACTAGATTATTGTAATATGCTGCAACAAAGCTTAAGTTAATACTTAATATTGAATTAGCAACATTGCGTAACAAAGGTTTTTTGTTTGGTGTTTAGAGTATAGAACTATGAATCGATAGGTTGAGAGTTCCATTCCTAAGGCGGACAAGTAAAAAAAATAAAAAATAAATAACTGTCCATTTCAGCCCTTGAAAGGACTTTGACCTAGCTTCTTATGATCAATTGTGTTGTCCGAGAACCGGACCTACTGGTTTAACGCCGACTCCGAACGGCGATGAACGGAATGTTCTTGTTCTCAATAGGCTTTACATGGCATTTTGATTACTCTCTGAGGTTTACCATTGTCTGCAGAGAGGTGGCGGCCGTACAGAAAAATTATTTTAATTCAAATAATTTTCTGTCGCTGCTTGACTTACTGCACTTTATTATTTGAAGTTTGTCGGTAAAGCAGTCGGCAGTACTAACTACAATTAAGAAAAATTTCGAGTTGACTTTTAGTGACTAAATTTCAAGTTATTATTTTTGATGACTGATCTGTGGGGACATTGTGACATTACATTGGACAAAATTGAAAAAGCATCCAAATGGAATTATATGGAATTAATTCTTACAATTATTCTATAATATATATATACTTACCTTGTAGAGAGGGTTAAACATCCGGTTAGTGTTATGGTGTGGTCTATCATCTCAGCCAAAGGCATGGGGCGCCTATACATCGTGGAAGGGACGATGAAACAAGACCAGTACAAGCGAGTTCTAGAAACCCGGCTATTGCCGCAGCTTAACAAATGGTTCTCTGACAACGACGAGTACATTTTTAGGCACGATTCGGAATCTTGCCACAAAGCCAGGAGTGTTACTGCATTCCTGGCAGAAAAAAACATTGCATTTTTGCCTTGTCCAGGGAATTCACCGGACATGAACCCCATTGAAAACATGTGGGAGCTCACCAAACGGGCGATTGCGAAAAAAATTATCACCAACAAGCAACAGTTGATTGAAGCTCTCATCAGCGAATGGCACTACAACTCTGACCTACAAAAAAATGCAAAAACATGTATAGAGAGCATGCCTCGACGCCTAGAAGCTGTTATTGGAGCTAAGGGTGGGATCACTAAGTACTAACACTTTATATTGTTATATTTATATATTACTTTTATGAAAAATAATACACAGTTTTTCGTAAATTTTTTGTTGTATATATGATCACAATAGAACACAGACACAAATAAAAAATACATAAGAGACCTAAAACCATTAATTTGTCTGAAAAAAACAGCTAAGCTAGAAAATTCGAAAATCTGCGTACTGTCCCAAATAATTTGGCCACCCACTGTATATATATATATAAATAGATGTACGTGTGTGTGTATGTGGGTGCGTAGGTTAGGTATATATAAATTCAAAAACCAATTTTTATGAAATTTGCAGAGAAACTGTAGCAAAGTTTAGAGTGTTCCTATGAAGTTTGGCCTGTCAATCGAACCAATGGGGTAGGCATTGGACAGGGTGATTCTACTGGAAATCTAGCGTGAACATTGGAAAACGGAACTTAGCTCCGCCTATACAAGCCTAATTTTCGATATAGAGTAGAGTACGTAAGTCAAAGTTACAGAACATTGAAGCTCAGAATGGAATTACCACTTGGTGATGTCTTCTACTAGAAAACTGGGACGGCCATTGCATAAGTTGATGTGGCCTTAAGTGCTTGAATCATTTCCAGATTGTTGGCATAACATCATCGGTTCTTCACGGTTCTCACAAAAAAAAAAATCCAAAGAATTCAAATCGCAGCTCCGAGGCGACCAATTGACATCGCCAAGACGGCTGATAACACGATTTGGGAATTTGATGCGCAAAAGATCGATTAAGGCATGAGCTGTGTGGCATGGCGCGCCTTTCTGCATGAACCAGAGGTCATTCAAATTCATGTCACCAATTTCAGTAAAAAAAAAAAGCGGTTTACATGGCTCTGTAACGCCCACCGTTGACCGAAACTTTGTTACTAGCCTCATTTTCGAAGAAAAATGGTCCAATGATGCCACCACTCAATAATCCGCAACAAACTGTCACTCTCTGTGCATACATCGGCTTCTCGACAATAACGTGCGGGTTTTCCGAACCCCAGATGCGGTTTAGTGCAATTTTGTTTGTTAAGGGGAGGTTCTAGTAGAAATCGACGGAAAATTTTTGTTTTTTTTTTCATTTATTTGTTCCCAATTTAACAATAATATATATATATTTAATAATAGCACAATGAATACTAGACACTACAATTAGTAATACTGAAGTAAATGACCTTATAGGTACTCAATACAATCTTTATTTTTACCTATTTACATTGCTTTTAATTTAATCAATATTTATTTTTTTTTCATTGGTGATACTTTTCCTCAATATGTTTTTTAAATCGGAAATCTACAAGGCCCCCCCAAATTTAATCTTGGTTAACAATTTTTTTGGTTTTTTCGTTTCAGATCACTTGGCTGGGCTGAAGAGTGTACAGCTCACGTCGGCTATCGCCGCGCACGGCTTTGGTCAGCGAGGCCTTCAGCCGCCATTTTGAATTTCATCGAAAAAATTGTATAATGTTCTTGAAGTATACATTAATAAATGTCACAAAAGATTTTTTGCAAAAAAGATTTACTTTCGTTAAAAAAAAAAACATACAAATTCGTTACGTTTCTACTAGTTTCTACTTGAACCTCCCGTTAACGTAGCCGCACTTAAATAACGCACTTTTTGAGTTACACAGCATTCCCCTTTTAAAAGAAGTTTCCAATATTTCTCAACGCTGTTCAAGCATAAAGCGACTAATTTATTTCCACGGAGATATGATACCAACTTTATGTGAAGATTTTGAGCGGAAAACAGCTGTCAGTGTCAAAATAACCCATGATTTAAAACGAAACCACTAGATGGCCCACCCTGTATGAGTTAGTGTGGCTCCACTCATACATGCCAAATTTTTTATACAAAATAGCTTTGGAAGTAAAACTCACAGAACATTGAAACTTAGAATGGAGTTACTATTTGGTGATGTCTCGGAAACACTCTGGGACTGGGTAATGAGCGTTGATGCCAAACTAATGGTCTATAAAAGTTTTGAATATGCCTACTTATTATGTTCCAGCAAGGGCGCCCACAGGGGGAGCAGGGAGGGCACTTGCCCCCCCCCCTGGACTTGAATGAAAAATTTCATATATTTTTATTTCCTATGTTTATATGTTACATTTTCATATAATCATTTTCATATACGTGCACACCAATACATATCTTTTCCCCTTCCCCCCCTGGAAAAATTCCTGCGGACGCCTATATTTTCCAATATAGTTGCCGAATGTAACAACCCGCATCGGGAATCATAATTTTTTAAATAAAAATGGAACATTCATTAAATCTTAACGTATTATAAAAATACTGCGAACATTTTTGATCATATAATTTGTTTTTCTAAGACATATTAAAAACCGCCTCAAACCAGTTTAAAAAAAAAAAATCGTTATTATAGGGTCAATCGAGAACCCGGTTTTTACATTTGTCGAATATTTGACAGTCCTAATTCATTCAAATTCAATTCATTCAATTCATTCATTCCTTCAATTCACTTTTATATTGAATGATTTTTGTTAAAAACAAAATCTAAGTATTTTTCTTAATGAAAACTGACCCGTTTATTTCACTACCAAGATATGTAATAAGTTTAAAAAAAAAAAAAATATAAATAAATATATTTTATACATTAAAAACTGAAATCATACTTTATTAACTCAACTCAAAAAAATTCCGTTGAGACTAAAAGGTTGTATATTTTAAAGAGAAAGAAAATAATGGGTTTATTTTCGAAAACGGATTAAAACTCTGAGCAATTGTATGCTCGTATAAGAGAAGTTATAGAAAAAACGGCTCCAAAACATACCTTCCTGAGCGAACCGAAGGAAAGAAAAGGCATGGTTCAATCGAAAGCTTTTCACCTCAAGAGTTCTAAACAAGATGTAAACAACAATGTTGAGTTCGAATGGAGTGGCGCAAAGTACATACATTTATGTTAAATTCAGGTATATAACCAATACGAAGAAAACGAAAGAAAAAATATTTCAAATTTATAATAAAAAAAAGAAAATTAAAATAAAATGGCATAAGTTTTAAAAAATTCATACCAATAAAGTCCAAAATTTTCTATATTCTTTCTGAGTTAATTTGTAGACGAATGGAAAATAGGGTGTTCGTGTTAAAAACTCAACACAGCCTTGAAAAATGAAAAGCATGTTGAATTTCTTCTAAAAACACCCAAAATACAACAAAAATCAAGCAAAGCAAACGCCCTGGAGCGCGCTCTCAATAAAACACCGGATTGAGTAGAGATGCAAAAGAAATTCACCACAGCTCGAGTTTTAATTAAAAGGCGCTCTTTTGTCATTGTGTTTACCCGGAAAATTATTATAAGCTGTATGCTGTTGTATAACAGTTGTTATCTTTGTTTCACCAACAATTTATTTTTCACCACACTCCAGACTAGCCTTATTTCTATCGAGATATAACACTTAAGCCAACGTAAAAATGTGTGCATGGGAAAAACTCGATTTTTGGAATCCAGTCTAAAAGCGTCTCTCGTCTACGATGTCACGACGCGGTGCGGTGTAAAAACAAAAACAAATATTAAAATTATTTTGTGGGAAAGTTTTTGTAGAAATTAGTGGAAAAAACATAGAAAATTCAAATAAACTAATAAAATTTAAACTAAGCCCAGTGAGAATATATAAAAAGTGACGAAAATAAACAAAATAAGAAAACAGCGCTAAGCAATAACTAAAAAAAGAAAGAGTCAGTCGGAATTAAAGGCTGGTCATTTCGGGAATAGGTCAACATATTCATAACAGTGTGAGGCTGTATAAGAATGCGGTCATTAGAAGCCGCCTAAGCTGACAGTATACAAGCAAAAACAAAAAGAAAAAAGAAAACGTGATAAAAGGTAAAGTTTTTTTTGTGCTCTTAATAAAACTAGACAAAAATACTTTCTAAAAAGTTTTAAGCCTCAAGTTAAAATAATCCGCTGTCGGAAGATGGAAAAAATCTTCTGTCATGTGTCAAAATAAAATTTGACAGTCAATTTATAAACGGTGTGGTCGGGTCCATACATTTTTTGGTTATATCGTTAGTTTTTATTTTTTTTTTTTTGTATTTTTTTATGTGTTTTAGAGTAAAACACAGCATTAACGAAATTTAACAACCATCAACAAGAGAGCGTGCAAAGCAAAAGAGAGCACAAGCGTGAGAAGAAAAGACGGGGCATAAAAAAAAAACACAAGCATCATCCAAGTGGGTGGCTTATTTTGTGTACGAGTGTCGTTGTGTGGTAAAGGAAAATAATATGCTTTTAAATGGAATTTTGTCAGTAGCGTCAAATTTTGATTGATGCTGATTGACGCGTCAATTGTAATGTTGCTGCTGCTGGTTGGCAGTTCCTGCTGGGGGGCCTAAGTAAGAAAATGTTCGGCACGTTTTTCTGCGTTGCTTGTGGAATTTAGAGCTGTTTGTGACATTGTACAATATAATGTCAACTAACTGTCAGCTGTCAATGTTGCCATAAAGAAAACGGCAGGAAATGAGCAAAACTTGAAAGTGTCCTGCCAAGCAGTTTTATATAAATAACCGCAAAAAAGGCACTTTGGGGCAGTGAAGAAAATAATAAAGTGGAAAGTTCGAAATTAACAAAGAAATTGAGAAAAAAAATTGTTAACCAGTCAATACAACTATAGTAAAGTGAGTTTATCCTACACAAACACTTGAGGAAAATTAAACAAAAAAAATAAAATAAATTGAATATAAAGATAGTGCTAAAAGCTAGTTAAAAAAAATAAAAAAAAAAATATATTTCAAGCATTTATCAGATTTTAAGCATCTACTTTTGCAACCAAAGTCAAGTTGACGCTTCCAAAAATTTAAAAGTAAAGGACGTCAGCTCAAGTACACAACAAACAAACTCTTACTGCTCGCAAAGCTGTTAAACAATTGTTGAAATTATATTTAAAAAAAAAAATCAAAAAAGGCACGTTTCTGTAATTAAAAGCCTACAATAAGTGAACAACAACAAAAAAAAAAAACAAAAACCAACAACAACAACAAGAACAACAACACCAATCGGACTTAACAAAGCTGTATGCAAACAAACTGAAATACATATAAACAAGCCAACAAAAAATTTTATATTCATATAAAAAAAAAACCAAGGATTACGTGTTGTCAACGTCAACAAACCTCAGATAAATAAGCCTCAAATGTATGTATGTATGTACATGTATATAATAAATTGTTGTTGTTTTTGTTATCGAAAGCATTTAACAAAAGTTGACAGCAAACATAATAATTAAAAATTAACACAAAACAAAGGCGAAAAAGGATAACGTGCTTTAACACACTACAACAAACATACCTATATAAAGGTAGGTTTTTAATTTCCTTACAAAAATACACAAAATTCTAACATTCTTAAAACATTCACAACGAGATGCACTGAAAAAAATAGGTTCGCTAGTACAAGTGTTTCAATGAAAATGTTATTAATCCTTTAATTAAATTCATTAATATAGTCCTACCCTTCTGTGGTGACGATGGGAATTGAAATAAATTAAAGTTGTTACCTTGGGGCTGAATGTTAGTCATACATAACTGTTAAGTCATTCTCGTAAATTTAAATACTACCTACATGTGAATCTTTCGAAAGTTTTTAAACAAATGCTAAAACATTCTTCACAAAACTTTAACAAAAGGCAGGTTTTATTTAGCTCCAGATATTTAAAGCAACAAAGAAATTGATGATATTTTTTGTTCTATTTAGGCTTGAAAAGGCTCAACTTTTGTGCCGCCTTGCTTAGGGCCAGGGCAACAACATAATCGCATTTTCGCAACCTTTTACCAACTTTCATCAAGTTTTTATCAACAAAAAGAAAAAACAAGTGGGCTCTCGGTTTAACTTAAAGAAGAGGTCAGTAGGGGGTAGTATAAATTACAAAATCACTTAAGCTTCTTATATGAATTTGATAATTTATTGATTGAATAAGTTCCATAGTTACTCAGTTAAATTAAATTATTATAATAATCATCAAACTTACAGCAGAAAAATGTTTTAACCCTTTGACGACCGCTCCTGAACCGCTGGAAAATTCGTTAATCCGACAACGGATTCATGTTAAGCGACTCCAAATTACTAAATAAAAATGTCGCAAAAAACAATCTTTTTTACCTGCAAAAGTGTGAAAAATCATGGAACCTACATACATATATGTCCCAATGGTCGTCAACGGTAAAAATGTATACCACTATTTTCTCTAGTTCACATTATGCTAACGAAAAGTTTAAGGTTGAATTTTGATTTACTTCATGAGAACTCGTTGGTTATAATCTGTTTTGAAAATTAGCCAATGAAAGTTTAAAAAATAACCTTTGACCTCTATTTGACTATTGGTTTAGGAGATATTCCCAAAATATTTAAAAAGTTTGTAAAAAAATCCAAAAATATCTATCATAATATCTGGCCTTCTTCATTTGCTACGGCGTAATGTTTGACATCCAATGAAAGGTTAAAAATAACCTTTGCAATGATGGTACTTTGACCTCTTTACGACTATTCAAAATATCACAGAATAGGTTAAATTTTCCAAAAAATCGGATCTTTCATTTGCTGCAAAACAAAACTCGGTAACAAAAAAATTGTTGGGATTTTTTAACGAAGTTTTGACCTATTCTGGAAATATCTTTTGGACCAGTAGTCGTAGAGTGGTCAATGTACCACCATTAGAAAGAAAATTACACTTTTGATTTTGTGTTTTTATTTCAGTATTACTACGAACACGATCGCCAATCAAAGACCAAATTCTACTTACGTCTTTCTGCGATCGCTTTGATTTGAGTGTGCACAATCAGTGGCGGATCTAGGATTCACCAGAGGGGAGAAGGACTGAGCTTACAGTTTTATAGCCCAAGGGGGAGGCTGAAACGGCTTTTAAAGATTTTTTTTTAATTTTTTCCCATACAAAAAATTCTTCAAGGGGGCTGGCAGCTAAAGCCCTTTCAACCCGTATCCGCCGCTGTGCACTATGGTTACAACAAAATTTCTACTTCGAATAATGATTTATTTTCTATATCTGCATTGGAAATCCGCGGGCAACTGGCTACTTAAATGATCAACACGGTCATCAACAGCGAAGTTGTAAGTCAGGTACCTAAGCGATTTAAACTTGCGGAGTTAAACTACTTCTCTGTCCAATTTTTCTGCAAAAGTGAAACAGGACGTAAGGATGTAATTTCTGCTCCAAACAACACAAAGGCCATCGAACAAATACTATTTGTGCCTTTTGCAAAAAACCATTTTGCTTCGCCAATGATCGAAATAAGTTCAAATTTTATCATAAGAAAATGAAAATTCAATGCATTGATCAAAAACGCAAACAAATTTATTTTTATTTCAAATAAATCAACTTTTCCACAAAATTTAATATGTCTTAGATTTTTACCGTTAACGACCATTGGGACATAGAGGTCCCGTCAGATTTGGTGGTCACGTGGATAGCCCAATTGGACTATAATTTTTTGGTATTTTTTGTTAAAAATTGGAAGGTTACCCACAAATTCTTAAAATATTTTGTACCTGTAGCTCCTACCACCACCAAATTATTGCAGCAAGAAGATGGGGGAGAAAAAGTAAAGATTTTTCGAATTTGGAGTGGTCTGGTGGGCAAAGGGATGAACCTACCTTTAAAAACTAAGTACGTTCTGGAAACCACATTCATTCCCTGTTGAATGATATCTTGTAAAGAAAAATCGATTGCATTGTTTTTCCAGGAAAAATTCGAAAGGAAAAGTGTCACCGGTATACCAATGGTCGTCAAAGGGTTAAGGATTTAGGAAAGTTTTATTAAAATGTTTTTGGGTAGTTTGATATTATGACAGTATATGTGTTAAAAAATATAAATAAAAATAACCTGGCCATTTCAGCCCTTGAAAGGACTTTGACCGAACTTCTTATGATCAAATGTCAAAATCAAAATGTTTGAACACAATTTGATCGAAAACTGGACCTACTAGTTTTATGCCAACTCTTAACGGCTAATGTGCGTGTTCTCAAAAAGCTTTACATGACAATATTTACTCTCTGAGGTTTGCCATTGTCTGCAGAGAAGTGGCGGCCGGATAGAAAAATAATTTTAATTCAAATAATTTTCTGTCGCTGCTGGGTTCGTTGACATAGAGGCCACGCACATTAACCAACTACGCCACGGACGCCACACTGAATTTTAGCAAACTTAAATTCTTGCACGAGCTAGAGGGCTCCCGGAATTTACGCCCGATGAACTTCCACCCGAAAATAAAATGCAAAAAAGTCCGAAATTCTTCATACAAAATTCCTAGGGAAAAATGCCCGAAATTCGGGCGATTATGTCATGTTTTTGGACGTTTGTCCAAAAAAATGTCTGGTCTTTTTCCCAAATATTTTAAGTGGAAGAAAAACCTGGAAAAAAATTGGAAATTAGAACCGAAAAAAAATCGGGTATTTTTGCCAAATTAAAATATGGAAAAAAGCCCGAATTTTTATAGATTCCCAAAAAGTTTAGAAATTTCAAACTCCTGATGATAAAATGGTTTGCTCTTGTACGGAAGGTAAAAACACAACATTCCGTATAAGGACAAATGATTTTATCATAAAAGAAAAATACCATTTGGACCTTGTTCGAACATTATGTCCATGGATTCCTTGATCATGGAATAACATACAAAAAATGGAATTAAAGAAATCTTTGCAGATATTTTCACAGAATAAGTTCTTCTCAAATCTGTTGTTTTATATTTTAAACATCTTATAATGGCAGTGCAGCTGAGCACACGCGTCGCATCGGATCGCTCGCTTCACCCGTCACCCCACTCCCCGCCGTCGTTATTTCTTTTCGGAATTCTTTGCTTGCCAAACAAACTTCTTGTTTTGAAGAAAAGAATTAGCATTTCCCTAGGGAAGTTTATCTTCTGGTAACAATGCAAAAAATTGGGCGGTTTTGCATTTTTTTTTTTTTGTGAATTTTGGTTTTTTTGTGTCTGGGACATTTTTTCAACAATTTTTGGTATCTTTTTTGTTTTTATTGTGGGAAATTTCGTTTGTTTCGAGTCCATTAATTTATTATTCAAATCTGTTGTTTAATATTTTAATAGTCTTATATTGAATCTGAATCACGGAAATTGCGTCCGAAAATTTTGGAAATAAAGCCCCAAACAATTCTAAAAATTTCCGATGTAGTTTCCATTTTTTTCAGGCTTAATTTTCAAAACCATTCGGACGTTATTTCCGTCTTTCGGGCTCAATTCCCAGTTCGAATTCGGGCGTTTTTTCCAAAATTTGATGCAATGGAAAATCGGGCTTTTTGCCATTTTCGGGCGTAAGTTCTGGGAGCCGAGCTAGAGCCCTCAAACTAAGGTCTTTTCCTAAAATTTTCCACAAATTAGAAAACGGACAAAGATCAAGCTGGGTAATTCTTTTACAAACCGCACGAATTTCGATTTAAACTACACAGAAAAATTCTGTGTACCAGGGATATACTGAGGTTTTTAGCAGTGCTTCACCGCCAAAAGTCGAATTGAAATCATGGATGCACTCTTGTTGATATAATTTAATTCAAAAGTTGTAAAAAATAAACGCACAAAAATGTTCACATGATAATTATTAGCGGCCTCGGTAGTCAAGTTGGTAGCCTGCTCGACTGTCACCCCAGAGGTCCCGGGTTCGATTCCCGGGCAGGCCATGGTAATTCGCTTTGAAATTGTAGTTGATGGTAGAGAAGTTTGTGGAAGAGATTGCCTTATAACTTGAATTGACTGATTTAAAGGCATAACACTTGCCTCTGATTCAAATTCACATGTTTCTTTGGCTTTCCACCACGCTTAGAACATCATACACGTGTTTCACTTGATAGCCCTTTCCTTCCCACTAATCTATCACCCCATTTTCGAACCAAGGCAGACTTGGCTGAATAGGTCCACCTGAAGTCCTTGGTTCAAAGCTTAAAAAAAAAAACTTTAAATAAAATATTACACATCTACACTAAGGGAAAGAACGCATATTGGCACAATCCACGCTTGAGTATAAAAATTATTTAAATATTTACGTGGATAAAAGTAAACCACCTCAAATAAAAGACATTTTCCGTGTGAAGTCAAACCCGCTTAACCCATGCCCTCTCGTAATTATAAAATATTTTTCTCCTTTTGACCGCAATCAAGTTCTCAAAGCTTTCGGGTCATATCGAAGACAAACAAAATCTGCAGTTAATTGAAAAGATGCTGGATTTGAACATAACAGCAATATTTTTATCCATGAAAGTCTCAGCGCTGACAGCCGGAAATTACTACAAGCTGCTTGTAAGATTACTACAAGCTTGATTGCTTGTAAGCGTTGTAAGCGGCAAAGGAGCATATATAATGCTTTTACTTTTCGTGGCTCAATTTTTATTCGCATGGAGAAAAATTCGGACGCGATTCGTATCACCAGTGTGGATGATCTACACAAAGCTGTACAATGCTTGGAACCTGCTGAGCTTTGTTAAACTACTAGCATTATTAATTTTTATAATTTTTTCTGATATTATTTTCGTAGATTTTCTTCTACCTTTCTCCACTTTCCTCTTTTTACTCTTCACTTTTTTCTATTTGCCTAACATTTACGTTCCTGTATCTTTCTCTTAGGCTAGGCTCTAGCAATGTGTTTGTTGGCGCTAATGAAAACCAAAAAACGTTAATTCAAGTGTTGTGCAAACAGCATTGTGGGCTTAATGTAGTACATTTCAATGCTCGTAGTTTAAACATGGCTAAATTGGATTATATCTGATATGTTTTTGGAGACTCATCGGTTGATATAATATGCATTTCTGAAACCTGGATGTGTAGTAATATAAGTGAAGCAATTTGTGATATAAATAATTTTAAGTTATTCAGAAATGATCGAACATATAAGAAGGGTGGAGGTGTCGAAGTTTACTGTAAAAAAAATCTGAGTGCTGCAGTTGTAAGCAATTCTTGTGGACCTGGAATTGAATATTTGAATATATGTATATCGGACAGTAATACTAAAATTCTTTTATCATGCGTGTACAACCCTCATAAATGTTCTACTGTTGACCCCTTATTTTCTATATTGTCTAACTATGTTCTTAACTATGATCTTATGTTAATATGTGGCGATTTTAATGTTAATATTCTTTCAAATGACATAGGAAAACAATTGTTGTACGAGAAGACATCTTCATTAGGGTTATCAATGGTGAATGAAATTCTTCCCACTCGTTTTTCCAATAACACCACCCCTAGTCTGCTTGATTATTTTATTGTGTCAGATCCTTCAGCGGTTTTGTTATTTGATCAAATTTTTTTTATATCTGATCACGATCTAATATTTTGTTCGCTAAATGTAAATCTATCTCGTCATGTAACGTCTGATAGCTTTACGTATCGTGATTTTAAACATATTAATTATCCATCTTTGTTCCATGATATATCCTTGATTTCGTTCAGAGAGTGTTATCTTCATAGCAATGTCAATAATAAACTTAGTTCCTTTCTGGAGCCTTTCAATATTTATTCGAAAAACATGTCCCTTTACGTACGTTTAGTGTTAAAAATGTATCTTGCCCTTGGTTTTCGCAAAATGTCCTTAATGCCATTAAAATTAGAAATAGACTCAACAAAGTATGGAGAAAAAACCCTTCTCCTGTAGCCTGGGAAAACTACAGGTCGGCTAGAAATGAAGCTGTTCTCATAACGAGACAGGCAAAATCGCGATACTTCTCTGCAAAACTTAAACTCTCTCTACCAACTAAAACATTGTGGAATAACATAAAAAAACTTGGGGTATGCAAGAATAATAACGTAGAATGTAATGTTGAACCCGACACTCT